>JAGSMT010000717.1:0-45533 GCA_029286875.1 Lamproptera curius
GCCATCAACAATTTGGGCATTTTTAATTTCACAAAAATTACCAATGCGTGATTTTGCGCCAAGATTTGCACCCGGGCGCAAGCGGGCAAAGGGGCCAATTGAAGCATTTTCACCAATTTTTGCCCCCTCAATATGGCAAAAACTATGAATAATTGCGCCTGATGCAACTTCTACCTTAGGGCCAAAGACAACATTTGGCTCAATTTCAACATTAGCTGCAATTTTGGTATCAAATGAAAAGTGAACGGTTTCAGGCGCTTGCATGGTAACACCATCAAGCATCATCGCTTTGCGGCAACGCTGCTGCCAAATATGTTCAGCCTGACTTAATTCTAAACGGTTATTAATGCCAATGACATTATCAAATGGAATTTCAATGGCACGCACATCAAGCCCAGCTTTAGCGCCAAGCGCAACAATATCGGTTAAATAATATTCACCTTTTGCATTATTATTTTCTATCTTCTCCAAGAATGACAAAGCGTATTTACCATTAAGTGCCATCAATCCGCCATTGCAAAATTTGATTTGTCTTTGCTTATCATTGGCGTCTTTTTCTTCAACAATTGCTTGCAATTTGCCATTTTCAACGATCAAACGACCATAGCCATGCGGAGTATCACTATAAAAACCCATAACAACAATATCAGCACCATCACTAAGTTCTGTGCGGGCGCGGCGCAATGCTTCTGCCTCAATCAAGGGCGTATCGCCAAAGACAATCAACACATCATCAAAGTTTTTTACCAATAAATCACGCGCTGCTAATGCAGCATGAGCTGTACCAAGACGCTCCTTTTGCTCAAAAAACATTGCATTGGGTGATAAGGTGGAGACGAATTTTTGCACATCTTGCGCGCCGCGCCCAACCACGATAGCAAGCTGATCAGAGCCTGCTTTTGCCATAGCCTCTACCACATGCCCAACTAAGGGAAGACTAGCAATTTTATGCAGCACTTTTGGCAAATTGGATTTCATACGGGTACCCTCACCCGCCGCTAGAATAACCGATAAGCAAGAACGTGTCATCAAACCCTCTATAAAAAACAATCATGTTGTTTTGGCGTTTAGCCCAAATTGAGCAAGAATGGAAATGTATCAATCAACCAATTGGAAATTGTTTGCATTTGACCGGTAATAAAGATAATACCAGCAATGATAAGCAAGATACCAATGATTTTTTCAACAATACCAAGATGCATACGCATAGATGCCAAAGCTGACATAAAAAGCTCTGAAAAAAGAGCCGCAATCAAAAAAGGAATGCCAAGCCCAAGCGAATAAACAGCAAGCATCGATGCACCTGTCCAGACGCTATCGGACCTTGCAGCCAGTGAAACAATCGGCGTTAGAATTGGGCCAATACAGGGTGTCCAACCAAAGGCAAAAGCAAGCCCCATTACAAAAGCACCAATTGGGCCAGATTTAGAACTTTTGGTATGGACCGCGCTTCGCGCAACAGCAATGGAATACGAAATACGCCTAAAAAATGTAAGCCCATAACGATAATAATAATACCTGCTACAATCATTATTTGCTGTTGTATACCCAGTAAAAACCGCCCAATAAAGGAAGCCGTTGCACCAAGCAGCACGAAAACAATGGTAAACCCTAAAATAAAGCCAATTGCCGGAATAATGATGCTGGGATTAAATTTAAAACGGCTTGTTTTACCCGCATTTCGCAGCTCTTCATAGCTCACCCCTGCCATATAACAAAGATAAGGGGGAACTAACGGCAAAACACAAGGAGATAAAAAGGATAATATGCCACCCAATAAGGCCCCCCAAAATGATACTTCCATAGCTAACCTATAATCTCCAGAGTTTAATTCTATTAAGCAAAAAGCTATGCCAAAACTAATATTTTTTAATCATGGGCTGTATGCCCTTTCAACAAGCCGATTTATTTGGCTAAATCATGTTCTTTATAAAACAAGTTTTGAGATAAAGCCAATATCACTCTTTCTTGTCAATCATTCTTATCAAGGGTTACTGCAATAATTGGCCCTAAACCATGCCACCAATCTTTGCGTGAAAGTTCTGGAGCATAAAGGCTAGAAATAGAGCCATCGAAAAACAGCGCATTTGGTGTTTTTAACTCATCGCGAAAAAACCGCGCCATTTCATCAAAATTAACCTTTTGTTCCGAAATGATAAAAATTACCTCACCATCATTTGTGACACCAACGCCATTGCGATATTCAAGGTAAGGCGATTGCGGGATAAAGCGGTGATGAATGGCATTATTAATAACCAGCATCGGCCCTGATTGGGTGGCAAGTTGCGGCTTTAAGCCAAGTGCCAAGAAGCTATCGGTATCAAGAACCCCAGCTTTGCCGTTATTGATAAAAAAAATACCATTGGGCTTCATATGAAAATTCCCCGGGCCATCCTTGGTGGATACGGGATAAAGCTCGGTGCCATTTTCAATATAAAGGCCAACGGCAGAATAATCGGCATGATACATGCCTGCATTCATGGCAAAGGCAAGGGTTTTACCCATGGCATTTAACGCATTTTCCAACCGATAGAACCGATTAAACGGCTTATTATCCGCGTCCTTTAAAAACAATTGAATATGGTCAATGGCTGGATTGGAATGGCAAACCACATAAGACTTATTTTCAAAACTTTGCCGATTGCAAAAGGTCTTTTGCTCTGCCTTATCTATATTGCTATCATTGTCTGGGGAAAGTTGATTATCGATCTTGTGTAGTTCATCTTTTTGCGGGGGAATTGCATTTTGTTCAACAGTAGCATGCTCGCTATTTTCGCGCTGCTGACTTCCACTTGCTAAAGGCTCATCATTCTTTTGTGGCCGCGATTGCTCAATATTTGCAGCATTATTAGCACCTCTATCAAAAAGACTATTTTGCGCCCCATCATTCCAAAACCAGATAAAACCAATAATCAAGGCTGTAACAATAATTATAAATATGCAATAGAAAAACAGCCGCATTGGTAAAATCCCTATTTAAAAAAATATAGTATTTCAATGCACTACACGAAAATATTAAATTATTTAACAATAAACACAACAAAACACTTTAGACTCACTATTGATAATGGCGCAACTTTTACAGCCTTTTTACCCGAGAAACCCTCACATTCGAAAACGCTTAAAATAATGCCATTGAATTCGAAACATTATCAAAGTAAAAACTTGGCCACTATTAATCAAATCAATTCCATATGCGCATTTATAACGCAAAAGCGAATAAATACGCCATTATTGTTTATAATATAATCAACATCTTACGCTTATATTTTAAACTTAATCTATATCCTCAACGTCACCACTGCCACCATGAACGCGCTGCGCAAGAGCCGCTTCCATAAAGGCATCAAGATTGCCGTTAAGGACATCTTGTGGATCTGTACTTTCAACACCGGTGCGCAAATCCTTAACCAATTGATAGGGTTGCAAAACATAAGAGCGAATTTGATGCCCCCAACCAATATCTGTTTTGCTAGCCTCAGTCGCATTAGCCACTTCTTCGCGCTTCTTTAGCTCTTCTTCATAAAGGCGCGCGCGCAACATTGACCACGCAGCGGCACGGTTTTTATGCTGCGAACGCTCCGCCTGACACTGCACACCAATACCTGTTGCGATATGGGTAATACGAACCGCAGAATCGGTGGTGTTAATATGCTGACCACCAGCACCTGACGCACGATAAGTATCAATACGCACATCTGATTCTGAAACTTCCACCTCAATATTATCATCCACCACAGGATAGACCCAAATACTGGCAAAAGATGTATGGCGGCGCGCATTGGAATCATAAGGCGAAATACGCACCAAGCGATGCACGCCCGATTCGGTTTTAAGCATGCCATAGGCATTATGGCCTTTAACCAAAATAGTTGCCGATTTAATGCCTGCTTCATCGCCGTCATGCACTTCCATGATATCGACTTTCATAGCATGTTGGTCTGCCCAGCGTGTATACATGCGCAAAAGCATATTGGCCCAGTCTTGGCTTTCCGTACCACCAGCACCAGCATGAACCTCAAGATATGTGTCATTGGCATCGGCTTCACCAGATAATAACATATCAATTTGCCGCTTATCAATCTCCTGCTTTAAGCCTTTAATAGCGTCTTCCGCATCCTTGATAATCGTTTCATCGCCCTCTTCTTCGCCCATAGCAATGAGCTCAACACTATCATCAAGCGTTTGGGTAAGAAACCTTATTCCAGCGATTGATTCCTCCAAACGCTGACGCTCGCGCATTAAATCTTGCGCCTTTTGCGGATCATTCCAAAGGGTTGGGTTTTCAGCTTCTTGATTTAAATATTCAACGTTTAATGACTGTCACAAAAAGCCCCTCAAGGGAAAGGGCCAATTTCATCCACCAAGCAACGACCATTTTAAACCTTCAACCTCTTCTTTAAACTTGGTTTTTAACCCCAAAACGTTTAAAATAAAACTCGTTTTTGTCTTTTTGCCTTTTGGTCTTTGTCAAATATACAAAACTATGCAACAAAGAAATGGAAATTAAAAGCCATATTCACGCCAAATATGCGCTTAAACAATATTTTAGCGTGCGACAATAAACCCGCAACCGCGACCAATAGCATCATTAACCGTTGGCGACATAAGCGGCCGGGCACCCTTCCGAAGGTTGGCCCGCCAATAACGATAAAAATCCGGGTCCGTGCCCAAAAACCAACAATCTTTGGGATCGCCTGCAGGGCGATACCGTTTCGGTCAAACGGGGCCATAAGGGGCCCTTAAATCAACCCGGGTTTGCCTTTCTTTGGCTCCTTTCCAAAAGGGGTCAGCCAAAGCACCACCCACACCAAACCAAAGGGGATTATCATAACCAAAAACCAACCCAATTCAGGGTAAACCCACAAACCAAGCATCTTGGATCATTGGTTGACCGGTTTCCCAAGGGCTTTAAAAATTAGACGGCCCTTTACCGCGCCCCCTTGCATCATGAGGTTTTGATGGCCGTCATTGGATCGCATGCGTAAATCATTCGGTTCCCGGATTTCCCAACTCTTTCAATCTTTCAAACCCGTTTATCAGCGATAAATGGTTTCCTAGCGTCGAATACGGTCAATCATTGAGGCCGTGGGCCCCCCATTGGGCAATAACCGAACGTCCATGCCAGACCGTTGTTTCACCTGCGGACTGGAAAGCACCGGCTCTCTTTTCAAAATCCAAACGCTCGATATTCCCCAACAACTGGATCAAGATCAGGCAAGACCGGTCATCAAATTCCGGACTTCAATAAACCCCCGCAAAGTTGAGGGACCGGCAAATGTTCCGCCATAATTTTTGGTTCCAATTTACCCCCCGATAATAACCACGGGGCCATCGCCAAACCGATGCGGGTTAACCATTATCAAGGGGGGATAAAAAAGGGCAAAGCGAACCGGTTGGGGGGTTGCCGGTTAAATTCCGATTGCGAAAAGGAAAAACCACCAACCATTGCAAAACCGGCCCTAACGGCTCCGCCACCAGCGCACCCCAACCGGCGGGGCGAAATTGATAGGCTTTGCCCCTTTTTTTCAAAAGACAACATCACCCGGCCAAAAACCCACGGGTTTTTGCCGTCCGCCTCCATTATTGTCAATGATACGATAGGCCCATTTCATCCCCTTAAAACCCCTTTCCGCTTTGGTGAAGCGCCCAGAAATGCTCGGCGCAAAAATTTGGGCCTATTACATCAGCGGCAAGCCACGCAAGTTCCTTCAGGAACATCACTAAACGGAACGCCCCAAGGCCAACCCCAATCGCCACGAAATTTGTTAAGGCCCCGCCACCTAATTTTGGGTAAACCAAGACCATTTTGCAAAGGAACCGCAAAAGCCAATTGGGTTAATGTTGCGGCCGAAGCCCCCTTCATAAAGCTTTGGCCCAAGCGCCCAAATGTCCATTTCATAAAAAAATCGGCCCAAAACTGCCCAATTCCTTTGCGCGAAATAGCAGCCTTTTTTTCAGCCCCCATGCCGCATCAACATAACCATTTTCAACCATGCGGTCGACTACCCAATTGCGACTCAAGCCCTCCTATGGGTAAAGGTCTATTTAGGCCCCTTTGGCGTATCAAGATACAATTTTGTTAAGCCCATCATTAAAGTTTGTCAAAAGGGGAGGCCGCCCAATACCTAAGCCCCCTTACCAAGGTAAATCTCATTTAAATGCTGGGAATGGTCTTTCGAAAACTTTCTTTCCTTTGACAAAATCTTCAACCCTTTTCCTCATTGTCGGGGTTTAAAAATTTTTACACTTGCTTGGAGGTTAAGCCCCTCCGGGGCCCGCCATCCTTTTTTCCCAACGCGCGAAACCTTTGGGATCAAGACCAAAAGGGTAAAAATTTCTTCCCCGAAATAAAGGTGTTTTGCGATCGGACGCGAATGGGCAATAAATCGCTTTGTTGAAAATTTCGCCAAAGCCTCAGGAGAACGCGTATACCGGGGGCTCTTTTTCCCCCCAATTTGGAAGTTCATCCGGTCTTCATGACGGGGGGTTGCTAACCTAAATTGGGACTTTAATTTATATTAAAAATTTTTTCGAAACTTACGTAACCCGTTTTTTAACCTTATAAATTGAGAAAACCTATTAAAAAAAAGGCATTTTTAAATCGTCAAAAAGAAAAATAAAATTTTTTTAACTTTCCGTTTTTAAGAATATTCTAATTTTTCCGAATATTTTTTGATGCTTATAATTTATTTTTTCAACAAAATCAAAAAACCTACATATAGTCCTTAATCCTTTTCTTCTCAAAGCCAGTATTTAGCAACCCGCAATTTTTAAAAGAGGCTTTTTAAAAAAAATTATGGCAAGGTTTTCAACGCATTGCAATTTTCAATATCCTAAAAACCACCATTTGGGGGCCATTTGGGATCTTAATACTTTCATCTCCGTTGAAAGATACCAAAATCAATCAGGACTAGGAATATCGGCCGCCAAAAGCCGCTGGTGGATTATTAAACCATTTCCCTCTGAAGGGGAAAATAACCCTATCCAAATTTGAAAAAGCCCACGGTTTCCCGCCGGTAAATCAATTAAATTCAACAACGGCGCCCACCCGTGGACCAAAAATCCGTTGTTTTCATACGCTTTTGGAAGGAATGAGCTTTTCGACAGGGTTGAACCTTGCCCCTAACATCAGGCAAATGGATGGTCGCATAAGAAAATAAAAATTGGCCCCTCAAAATTCCCTTTCCCAAAGGGCGTAAATAGGTATCATCCTCGCGGGTCAAGATCACCTTAAAATGCTTTTCATCAAGCTTCATTTTTAATGCTTTGGCAAATACCAAAGTAACATCCTTCTCATGAACACCACTAACACCAATCGCCCCCGTGTCAAAACCCCAAGGCCCTCCAAATTTGTTGCTCGTTATGAATATGGCTCCAGCTGGATCCTCTCCTCCCCCTTTTCGACGCGATCCCAACTTTTTTTTCTCAATCCCCAAAAACGCGGGCTTTAAGGGGCTTTTTAAATCAATGACCAACCCAAAATATTATTTTGGTGACTTTCAACAGCTTCCCAACGCAAAGGGATTTTCATGGTAAAAACCATCCGCGCTTGCGTGCTATTTATCATGCCATAGCGCAAACCTTGCGAACCCTTTATTTCACCTTTTTGGTTAAAACTCTGCGGGGCAGATGATAATCAAACGGGCTGATTGTCGAGCCGGTCGATAATTTGGCTTTTGATTAAATACGCTAATCACGCGCAAATTTTCATTATCACTGATAAGGCGTGTACTTAACACCTTTAAAGAGGTTGTGTCATTATTACTGCTTTGCGCTGACGCAGCAATGCGATTGCCCTCCACCATAAACAAACAAGCTAAAAGAACAATGGTAACTTTGATTAGGTATTCAACGTGGTGTTTAAAATCTTCATGGATATATGCGCCAAATTCTATTTTTTGTTGGTAGCCGTATAAAGCCAAAACAATATAAAGCACAAGCAAGGACTATTTCTTAATTTCCTCAACCATAACCTGCTTAGAGAAAAATTAAAATATCGGCAACGCGAACTTTATATAAAGGCCTTGATATTTTTTAGAGCGTTTTCCGAAAAGTATGAAGCGGTTTTCGGATAAAAAAACCGCTGAAACGAGGCGCCGATCCAAATTCAATCAGATCGAAATGCGCCGGCCACAAATTCAAGTTGCGCAGCCATAAAACTTAATAAAAACATTAATTCAAAAATTGCAAAATACTAATCAAGAACAAATTTTATATCGCTTGATGGATTTTGCTTGCAAGATTGCCTCTGACGCAATACAAGAAAAAAGCCGCATTTTCTTTAGAGCGCTAATCATTGGCATTTTGTGATGGATACAATACCAAATAGCGCTTAAAACTGAAATAAAAGCATTTGGATGGCGCATGAAGCTCGAACAGCTTTTGTCAAGGAAGACACGCTATGTTTGGGATTTTGTTTCAACCAATATTGAAATATTATATGGGTTTTATCAGTGTGACAGACTATATTATCCCATTCTATAGAATTTATACATTTTTACATTGAAAGATTTTTTGTACAAGGTTTTAGTACATAATCTTATTGGACAAGATTTCATTGTGCGAGCTGAAGAGCTTTTGTAAAAATGTTTTTGAGTAAAGTTTCGCTGATCCGATTTTCGGATTATAGTATAATCGTTTTGCCAGGAGCTGTTATGGTTCATTCAGAACGGATGAGAAAGAAAAGAGAAAGTGACCGATAGTCTTGCCTTGATGCAAAACTGTTCTGCACGTCATTACTCCGGTCCGGCAAAACCTGAGTTTGCATGCCATTTAAAAACCTTAAAAACACACAGCATTTTTGTGCTGATTGTGCTGTTAAGAATATTGGTGTGTTGGAATTTGCAATATGTCAAACAACAAAATGCTTATAGATGCCTCTCACCCGGAGGAAACGCGGGTTGTCGTTACACGCGGAAACCGCATTGAAGAATTCGATTTTGAATCGGATCATAAAAAACAGCTAAAAGGCAATATATATCTTGCCCGTGTGACGCGCGTTGAGCCGTCTTTGCAAGCTGCATTTGTCGAATATGGCGGCAATCGTCATGGGTTTTTAGCTTTTTCTGAAATTCATCCAGATTATTACCAAATTCCGCAGGCAGACCGTCAAGCACTGCTTGAAGCGGAAGAATTAGCTGCACAACAAGAGCAAGATGCCGAAGAAGCACCAAGCAACAATGGGCGCAACCATAAAAATTCTCGCAAAAATACCCGCAGCCAGTCCGCTGCAACTGACAGCGATATTATTTCTGACGAGAGTGAAATCGACACAGATATTGATGCGCCAGACAATGATGATGATCACGAAGATGGTGATGATAGCGACGACAAAATTGAATCTGTAGGCGCTGAAGACGCGTTAGAAGAACTTCCGCCAATCAAAAAGGCTTATAGACGCGATTATAAGATTCAAGAAGTTATTAAAAGACGCCAAATCCTGCTTGTGCAAGTTGTTAAGGAAGAGCGCGGCAATAAAGGCGCCGCTTTAACCACCTATCTTTCCCTTGCTGGGCGTTATTCCGTTTTAATGCCAAATACAGCGCGTGGCGGCGGCATTTCGCGTAAAATTACTAATATTAGTGACCGTAAGCGCTTAAAAGATATTGTTAAAGAACTTGATGTCCCTAAAGGCATGGGCATTATCTTGCGCACGGCCGGTGCTAACCGCTCCAAGGTCGAGGTTAAACGCGATTATGAATATCTCATGCGCCTTTGGGAAAATGTCCGCACCCTTACCTTAACCTCGATTGCCCCTGCCCTAGTTTATGAAGAAGGTAGTCTGATCAAGCGCTCTATCCGCGATCTTTACAATAAAGATATTGAAGAAATTCAGGTTGCAGGTGAACGCGGCTATCGCGAAGCCAAAGATTTCATGCGCATGCTCATGCCAAGCCATGCCAAGGTTGTCCAACCCTACCGTGAGTTGACACCTATTTTTGCCCGCAATGGTATTGAAACCAGCTTGATCGTATGTTGCAACCCGAAGTGACATTGAAATCGGGCGGCTATCTGGTTATCAACCAAACGGAAGCTTTGGTAGCAATTGACGTTAATTCGGGCCGCTCAACCAAGAACATTCGGTTGAAGAAACTGCTGTACAAACCAATTTGGAAGCAGCTGAAGAAGTTGCGCGCCAGTTACGCCTGCGTGATCTTGCTGGCCTTGTTGTCATTGATTTTATCGACATGGAAGATAAGCGCAATATTCGATCAGTCGAAAAAAAGCTCAAAGATTGCCTTAAGGATGATCGCGCCCGCATTCAAGTCGGCCGTATTTCCCATTTTGGCCTTATGGAGATGAGCCGGCAACGCATTCGCGCATCTGTGCTTGAAAGCACAATGCAAGTCTGCCCGCATTGTACAGGCACTGGTTATGTGCGCTCGCAATCATCGGTTGCTCTTCATGTTTTACGCTCGATTGAAGAATATTTATTGCGCAATGGGCAAAATAATATCATTGTTCGCACCCCTGTTAGCACAGCTCTTTATGTCTTAAATCATAAGCGCAAACTTTTATCCGATCTTGAATATCGCTTTGGCTTAAACATTAGTATCGAAGCCGATGAAACACTTGGAGCGCAGCATCTCACCATTGACAAAGGAACGCCAGCTGAAGGAACTCCTGCAGTCATAATACCGATAACGCCAATTATCGAAGAAGATGATGTTATTGAAGAAGACCTCCGTGAAGTTGAAGATGAGGAAGTTGTAGTCGTAAATGTTAATGAGTCGCAAAATGACAACAAACAAAGCGACAATAATAAGCGGCGTAAAAATAAGAAAAAACGCGGTAATAACGAGCGTAGACAGGAAGCCAATGGCGACAGTTTAAGCGATCTAAGCGAAGAGGAACGCAATCGTCGTCGCCGGCGGCGTGGTCGGCGTGGTGGCAGACGCAATCGCGACCATTTTGACAATGATCGCAAGCGTTTACCTTTTGCAGAGCCTGTTGGCCCATTTGCGCAAGCGGCCCTTGCCCACATACGTCAAAGCCGTCGCAACCGTTATTTACCAGCGGCAGAACCCGTTGGCTTTATTCCTATTGTTCTTGGTGCAATAAAGGCAGCTGGCCAACTGGATGCATCGCAAAATAATATACAGAAAATTGCGATTACCACCCCGCAAAGCCAAAATGATAACACTTTCTCTAATAATGAGCAAAACGCGGGCAAGAAAAAAGCCAATGCAAAGGGCAGAACCCGCCAAAATGCCAAGAGTGAAAACCCGCAACCCAACGGGGAAACAAAAAACTTTTTGGAAGGGTGAAAGCACCCAAATGGCAATTATCCGATTGAACCGTTGTTTTGCAATAATAGTTCCCCAAGCGCATCAACAAAACCGCTAGAAAAAGCAACCGCAAAGCCAAAACGCAAAGCTGCGGCTAAGCCTAAAGCAGCAACAAGACGGCTAAAAAGCGGTAAAAAACGCCGAAGGGCGCAAGGCAAACGTTACAAAAAAAGTTTTTTGCAACCCAGGGTTTAAGGCGAATCGGGCCTCAAAGCCACGTACGCGCAGGAAACGCAAGAGCGATGAGGCAACGGCTGTAGAAACCAACGAGCCCGATATTATCGTCTCCTCCTCGCAAGAGGGTGAAAAGCCAAAACGTGGCGGCTGGTGGCAAAAGAAGGGCTTTTTCCAAGCGATCAAGCTATAAATAGTGTTGAAGATTATATTTTCTTATATCTTCTCAAATTAGGTTGATCTTTACAGCACTTAACAAAATAAAAACGAGAGTATTTAATTTGAATTTTTTCATCTTATTGCTCTCGTTTGTTATTTTTGCTTTATTTAATTACACCTCCCAAAGCCCTAGAAAATCTGCCATGAGATAGATTATTATGCTTGTACGTGTTTTAACTTGATTAAAAAAAAGAGCAAAATATACTATCCATATTCGAATATAAGCGATATTTAAAATGGACTTTAGTAGCAAACAAACAATCCCTTGGCGTCCTGGGCACAAAGCTCATCATCAAACGGATTAACGGCTTTTCCATCCACGTTTACTAGACCAACCCATTTTTTTATCCTGTAACAAGCGAAGACTACGCGATTAAAATTGCCCGCGATTGGAAACGCCACGCCCCTCCGGTTTTTATCACGCAATGGAAATTGGCTTTTTAGAGCATTTGCCGTTGCTGGGGCAATGCCCATAAAAATTTGGATCCTAGGAAGACCTTATGCATTTAGGCGTTTTTTGAAAAGTGTGGGGTTTTGGATAAAAAGCGGGTTTAAAAGGTTAGAGCGCCCCGGATTCAATCAGATCGAAATGCCTCTATTTGGATATCGGGATTGAGGTTACCCACGAATTTTAATTGCCATTGAAGCATTGTTGTTCAACGTGCTCTACTTATCAAATATGCACCATCATTGTGATATTCGAATATCTGCCGGAAGATGCCAGGGGCAATGGCGGAAATTGGATTAACGGTTACTTTTGGCTCGCGCGCTTTACCATCAACCTTAAAAGTAATACCAATAAGTCCGCGATCGCGTCCATTACCCAATAAGGCGCCGAGTACTGGCACATCACCAAAAACGCGATTAATACCATAGGCTGGCATAAAAGTACCTGTCATCGACATATTGCCTGATGCGTCATAAACAATACCTTGGAAAGTTGCACCAATAGTTTGCCCACGGATAACCCCACCATCAAGCACCAAGAAACTATCTCCCTTGGCAATCTGTGCCGAAGCCGTCTCTATCACAGCCACAGAAACGTCGAGCTTGCCATCAACCGCTTGGTTTAAACTTTTACCACCACTGTTGGAGGATGTGGATACAAGTGATGCTAAACGTGGCTCATTGACAATCTGAAAATTATCTACCTGGACAGGCCCCTTGAGTGTGCCATCAAAACCTGACTTTAATGTTAATTGTAAAACACCGCCACGCACCTTGTCATAAAAATCCATAAAACGTAACAATCCGCCCGCATTACCGGCAACAACAGCAATATCACGAGCATTATTATTACGAGAAATTTTAGCGGTGATGGATTTTTTATCAGCCGTTAAAGCATTAAAAATCACGTCTTCACTATTTGAGCCTTTACGAGCAATCTTTAATTTAACATTACTCAATGTTTCATGATAAAATCCGCTAAGGCTATCAATATTAGCGACAAGATTAAGACTATCATTGCTTTTGCCCTGCCCTTGATTTTGATTGCCGCTTACCATCTTAATCAATGCCCGCGCATCTAAATTTTTACCATTTGCTACAATTTGGTAGCCATTATTCGTTTTGCGTATCGTCATTCCAAGGCTATCGCCACGGTTAAGATTAGCCCTTGATAGTTCAGCCGATTGCAAGGCACCGTTTTGAACAAGAATATTACCGGCAATGTTAAAACTATTACCCTTCAAACTAAAATTTTGAAGCGTAATAGTTTTAACATTGCCGGTACTTGCTTTAAACAAAAACTGCACCTCGCCGGCAATGCCTTTACCCTTTGTCCAACTCACCCAAGGCAGGCGAATTTCTGCATTGGACACATCGGCCTTAACAGGCCGGGCGCCATTTACTGGCGCCCCTATTTCAAGTGCAATCGGTCCAGACACTATTGCATTAAGCCCGGGCATGAGTTTTTTCCGAATATCATCGGTCAATTGAATGCGAATGCGCTCAGTTGGGACAATATCCGATCCTCCCATGGGCTTTGAGAGTTCTATATTGGCTGGAATGCCGTTAAGAGCAGCATCGGCGGTAATTTTGATGCTACTCTTATTGAGATTAACTTGCCCTTTGGCATCGGTTACCAAAACATTGCCATCAAGGGGGCTTAAAAGTGATAATTTATTAAATAAAATATCACTTGACCAATCAATGAGCTCTTTATCAGGATGCGGGGTGATTGGAAAATGTAAGGTCAGCAAGCCAGATAGATCACCGCTTATCTCATCGCCCCTAAAGGGAATTTTATCCTTGGCATTTATCGGATTAAGGCTGATTAATTTGACAACCTCAGAAGCTGTTCCTTTAAAGCGCGCTGAAAGATCGGCAAAGACTGTTACATTTGGTCGCCATGGAATAACAAGATAGCCTTCACTTATTTCTAGTTTCTTGTCCTCTTTATCCAAGTAAGATACTGCATGATCAATAAAAATTTCAGTCGTGGTACCTTTAACGGTAAACCGGCCAACAGCTTTACGCAAGGGCGGTAAATCACCAATCAAAAGAAATGACATATTATCAATTTCTGCTTCAATGCTCATCTCGTTTTCGCTGAGCAATGGTGGCGGTGCACCTTGCTTTAATATGCCTTGCGGTAAATTAATCTTCAACCGTGCATTACGCACAATGCCGCCTGTAACATGGCTAATCATCCAATGACGCACTCCAGATGAGAGATTGATCGGCCATAATTGTTTAAGCTGATCACTTGTCATTTGCGGCATAGTTAGATCAAAACGCATTTGCGGCGAACCTACACCAAATTGCACATCGCCATAACCTTCAATCTTGCCCGAATTGGTTTCAATCAATAATTGAGTAAAATCAACAAGGCCTCGCTTCACCATCACTTGGCCTGTTATGTTACCGGTAAAATCAAGGCGGGGAGCGGCAATATCATCGGGCTTGACCGCGCCATCATCAGCCACAAGGTTGAAGCCATAAACACCCTGTTCCTCAGTTAATGATAAAGGCTTCAAGCTACCTTTAAGCGGTAAATAAAGTGAACCAAGAATCAATTGCGATGGCAAAATTGCAATTTCCTTTTCACCGCTTTGGTAGCTTATATTAAACTCGCCGCTAGTGGGAAGATCATCGTCTTTTCCAAGATCTGTTTGGCTATTGGCCAAACTAACACTTAAGCCTAATTTGGCCGAATTGCCACTGGTTAAACTTCCCTGCAGGCCAAGATTAATAAGACCTTCGGCGCGGAAATAGGCGTTATTAGGACGACCATCGGCAAATATGCGCGGAACACTATCATCGGCACCTAAATGGTAAGGGAAGTTCTTTAGGGAGACAACAAAACTATTCGTCGCCCCAGTTACCGAGGTATTTATTGTTGCTTTAAGTGCAACTTTTTGGCCTTTCCAGCTAAAGCTACCAGTTGCGACAATATATTTATTTTCATATTGCAGAGACAATTCGTCAATTTTAACGGTTTTTTGTGCATCAAGCGCACCAAAATGCAAAGTTACATTACGAATAACCACTAAATTGGTTTCCTGACTATTCAATACAGCAAACACACCATCAAGGGCTTTAAACAAAGCAAGCGAAACGGCATTAAAATCAACATGCCCATCGCTCGTTTGTGGTAATTTGTCTAAAATACTGCTATCATCGTTTGCTGGCATTTGAATAGAAATTTGAAATTTCCGTTAACCTTTTTTGCCATGCAAAAGCGCGGGGCGCCCAAATCAAAACCAATATTATCTATAACAATGCCACCCTTAACATTGGTTAGCTCAACATTGTGCGCTTCAAGCGCAAGATGATAACTTTCATCAAAACCAAGGGATGCTTCACTTATCCTCGTCTCGGCAATATTAACCAATTTGCCTTGCAAGGCAGCTTCCATTTTTTGGGCAAGCATATCCCCACTAATACCAACTTTAAGCAAAAGCCCCAGCAAAAGGCCAAGCAAAATAAGAGCAATAAAACCATATAAAAAACAGCGGCGAAATAGCCGCAAACATGCTGGTACAAATCGAGGTTTAGCAATTATAATGCCATTAGCCCTCAACCGAGGAGGGATAATGATGTAGTGTTTTTATACTTCGCTCCGAAAAGCGAATTTTTTTGTGTTTCTCGCCAAGATCTATCCTACGCCTCGGTTTGCATATTTTTTCAAAGCCCCGCTTACATTGTCAAATATTCATAACTCGTTAAAACATCATCAAAAACTTGTTTCACCAACTATAATCACTTTAAACCAATAAGGTAGGCACAAGTTAAACACCACCTACCCAAAAATCTAAAAAGTGTGAAATGCGCCATTATGTATAATCATTCGTTCTAGTCATTTGATTTTTGATGATCAAACACCCCTATAAAAAGCGGCGTTTGCAAGCGTATCAACACTATAAGCCACTTTTAAGACTACAATAGCGCGCCCAACCTTTAGCGCTATAGACCCATGTAAAATCAATATAAAATACTAATAAAAAAAATGCTTTAAGATTTTATCTTAAAGCATTTTCAATAAACTATCTTCTAGCTTTTCCCTTAAAAAAACACCTCATAATGAGATATAATTAGGCCTATTTGGCATCGACAAAAACCGGCTTTCTTAATTGCGCTTTTTCAATACCGGGAAAAGCCCGTTGATAAACCAATAATTGCATCGGATTATCAGCCGATAAAATATACCATTTCCCCTCGTCCAATACCGCAATTACATCTGAAGTAATTTTTTGGCGTTTTAACTCGAAATCATTGGCTTGGGAAACAGAACCACCTTGTTTTTTTACCTTTAATTCTACAACTGTTGCTGTGGGAATGACAAAAAATGGCTCTTTATCAGTCAACTCACCAGATTTCTTGTTTTTAAGGTCAACATCCCAACTAATCACCTTAACCGTATCGGTAAATGTTGTAATATCACGCTTAATGTTTTCCCTAACCTTTGCAGCATCAGCTGGAACACCATCGACGGGCTTGGTAATATCGGTTAAAATTTTAATTACCCGTGGAGGGATACCATCCAGCAAGCCATCAACATTCTTTTTTACCGTTGCCTCGCGATAATTAGCAGCAACCACATTCAATGCTTTTATTTCTGCCTGTGTTGCTTCGCGCGAAAATGCTGAACTTGTTAATAAAACACTCGCAAGAAAGCTTGCAGCTATTATTTTTGTATACTTCATATGTCCCTGCCATATCCATTCATGTTTCTTACAGCATTTTTATTCGCTGAAAAATAGAATACTCGATTTTTTTGCATATGCCTATTTTAAAACTCAACCATTTTACAGCATATCTATGTACTAAAAAATAAATTAACATGAACCGATAAAAAGCGAATAAAACAAAAAAAAGGCATATTGAATAATCAAATTCAATATGCCTAAAATTTTTGCAACATCTTTTTAAAAAACGTTACAACATGTAATTGAAACGCAGCGAAGTTGGTAAATTGCGCTGCGTATAGACCACGTTAAACAGAATAATACATATCAAATTCGACTGGATGCGGTGTCATCTCATAACGCATATTTTCTTGCATTTTAAGAGCAATGAAAGAATTGATCATTTCATCATCAAATACATCACCAGCTTTCAAGAATGCGCGATCTTTATCAAGAGAGTCAAGCGCTTCGCGAAGGCTACTACAAACGGTTGGAATTTCTTTAAGTTCTGCAGGAGGCAAATCATAAAGATCCTTATCCATGGCTTGGCCTGGATGAATTTTGTTCTTGATCCCATCAAGACCGGCCATAACAAGAGCCGCAAAAGCAAGATATGGGTTTGCTGTTGGATCAGGAAAGCGCACTTCAACGCGTTTTGAAGCGGGTGAAGAACCAAAAGGAATACGGCAAGAAGCTGAACGGTTGCGAGCAGAATAAGCGAGCAAAACTGGCGCTTCATAACCTGGAACCAAACGCTTATAGGAGTTGGTAGATGGATTGGTGAAAGCATTAATAGCTTTAGCATGCTTGATGACACCGCCAATGAAGAATAGGCAGCTTTCTGAAAGACCCGCATATTCATTACCAGCAAAAGTTGGCTTGCCATCTTTCCAGATGGATAAATGCACATGCATACCAGAGCCATTATCACCAAAAATTGGCTTTGGCATAAATGTTGCTGTTTTTCCATAGGCATTAGCTACCTGATGGACAACATATTTAAACATTTGCATTTTATCTGCTTCACGAACCAAAGTATCGAATTTGATACCTAGCTCGTGCTGAGCTGCGGCAACCTCATGGTGATGCTTTTCAACAACAACCCCCATATCGGTTAACACACTAAGCATTTCCGAGCGCATATCTTGGCAAGAATCAATGGGCGGCACAGGGAAATAACCACCCTTTACGCGCGGACGATGGGCAAGGTTACCCATTTCAAATTCAGAATCATCATTTGAAGGCAATTCATTAGAATCAAGACGGAAACCAGTATTATACGGATCAGCCTTAAAGCGCACATCATCAAAAATAAAAAACTCAGCTTCAGGGCCAACAAAAATTGTGTCGCCAATGCCAAGTGTTTTTAAATAGGCTTCAGCTTTTTTGGCAATAGAGCGCGGATCACGATTATAGGCCTCACCTGAAATTGGATCCAAGATATCGCACATGATAACCAATGTGGATTGGGCAAAAAATGGATCCATATGGGCTGTCTCTGGGTCTGGCATCAAAACCATATCTGATTCATTAATGGCCTTCCAACCAGCAATAGATGAACCATCAAACATAACACCATCGGCGAACATATCTTCATTAACCTGCGATATATCCATTGTTACGTGGTGCATTTTACCCTTTGGATCGGTAAAACGAAGATCGACAAAGCGAATATCATTATCTTTAATTTGCTTTAAAATATCATTTGCAGTCGTCATATTAACTTCCCTTATAAAAACGACAAATTCCGAATCGGAAATATGCTAAGCCGCACCACCACGACAAAATAGGCACTCATGGCAATTTGGATATTATAAAATCTTAAATCGCATCAACGCCTGATTCACCCGTGCGGATACGGATGACTTCTTCAACTGATGAAACAAATATCTTACCATCACCTATGCGGCCAGTTTGCGCAGCCTTGCGAATAGCTTCAATGGCGGCTTCAACGGTTTCATCAGCCACAACAACCTCGACTTTACGGAAAAATCAACGCTATTCAGCGCCGCGATGGCTCCATGTCCTTTTGACACCAAAATTTGCTTCGATAATTATTCCTGCAAAACTTCCTGTAGGCCTTAACCCACGCTTGAAACAATAATTGCTTCAATTTTTTTCATGTTTTGAAAGGCCTCCGTTAAAAATTCCACCTTAGACTATTTTAAAAGTAAAAGATAATCCGCTTTTACCTTTAAAACCTGATAAGATAGTGAATCTTGAGCGCGTCTCGCTAAAAATCAAAGATAATACGCTTCAAGCTTCCAATAATCTACACATGCATGAACCATGCCAATTGCAAATTCAACATAAAATAATTATATTTTTGTTGAAATCACCTGTGATTAGCACTTTATAGCAGAACAATTTAATTCAATCCTTGAAAAATAGTCTATAGTACCCCTATGCATAGCGCCTAAATATTAGGCACAACCCAAAAAGGGCATCAGCCGAAGGGACCCCTAAAGGAAGTTTTTTTTGGATCCCGGGAAAGGCCCAGGCGACCGCCTTTTAAACCGTGCCTTAGTGGCTTAATTAATGCTCAATCTTTCCCCGGCAGATTTAAATTATTGGGCAATTTCAGATTTAAAAAATTTCGATTCTTTGCGGACCGGGCAATAATGGCGGCGATGGCTATGTTGCAGCAAGCGTTTTAAAACGCCGGGGAATTGAAGTAACATGCTTCACCGACCTTACACCTCGGCCCCAAAGTGACGCAGAAAAGGCTGCAACTAATTTTCAAGGCACAAAAAAACCAACCGCAGATTTCAAATCTAAAGAATTTGATTTGATTATTGATGCCCTTTATGGCGCCGGACTAGACCGTCCAATTAGCGGCAATGATGCCAATCTTATAGCCACTCTTAATCAGAGCAATGTCCCTATCGTTGCCATTGATTTACCTTCTGGTGTATCTGGGCTGCGCGGTGATGTGCTTGGCGCTGCAGTAAAAGCTAATCTCACCGTTACATTTTTTCGCATGAAGCCGGGCCACTTACTTTACCCTGGAAAAGCTTTATGTGGAAAGGTTATTTGTAGCGATATTGGCATTAATGAGGCAGTTTTAAACGACATTAAGCCTAAAACCATGGTTAATATTCCCTTCATATGGAAAGATAGCTTCCCCATACCCGATTATAATAGCCATAAATATAGTCGCGGGCATTGCGCTGTCTTTTCTGGACCATCAACAACTACAGGCGCTTCTCGCCTTGCTGCCCATGCGAGTGCGCGTGCAGGCGCAGGTGCAGTTACCCTTCTATCGCAATCAACAGCGCTATTGGTAAATGCAGTTCAGCTTACATCTGTTATGCTGCATATTTACGACAAAGTAGAAGACGTTATTGAATTTATGCATGAACGCAAGGTGAGAGCAGCTATTTTAGGCCCTGGCTTTGGCGACCGCATGCGTGTGCCCGCGATATTGCCCTTGAACTCATCATTACCCAAAGCCTTGAAGCACTGGTATTGGATGCCGATGGCATCACTGCTTTTACCGAGATATCACAACGCTTATTTAGCTCAATTGAACGCTCGGCCACAAAAGTCATCCTAACCCCCCATGAAGGCGAGTTTAAGAAATTATTTCCTGACATTGCCCGCAATAAATTCTTGTCACGCTTAGAAAAAGCACAATTAGCGGCGGAGCAATCAAAAGCAGTAATATTATATAAAGGTGCAGATAGCATTATTGCAGCACCAGATGGACGCGCTGCCATTAATAATAATGCACCTGCCTATTTGGCAACAGCAGGCTCAGGTGATGTGCTAGCCGGCTTATGTGGCGGCCTTGTTGCGCAAGGCATGCCGGCATTTGAAGCAGCTTGCGCTGCCACCTATCTTCATAGCGAAGCGGCAAGCATATTTGGCCCAGGATTGATTGCGGAAGACCTTATCGACACACTTCCACAGGCATTGCGCTGGCTGTTACAACCAGAATTAGCAATCACAATCTAGGATCAGTACATTGCATGAGCTCATTCACACGTAAGCGTTGATAGAGTAACTTTTTTAAAAATTGCGTCGTTATTTTTATAGTGATCGCATTTGAATTTGCAAAAAATAAACTCGATTAAGACAAATGAGCATTAATAATGAGCAAAATATTGACCGCCTGCGATCTGTTCAGATTTTAAAGTTCCTGCACTATAGTCGCATCAAGTATAGCTAAGAACAGATTGGTTCCAACAGCAAACTGTTAAAAAACTATAGATAGAGTTTATATCCTTGCTTTTTTAACAAAAACCCTATAATGACAGCTCGTCTACCCGAGGCTATTGGCTGGGGGCTGAACGGAGGGCTAAGGAATTTTAATTCTATAGCTTTAAAAATATTTTTAAATCCTCCCGTGTCTCCGCTCTCGAACGTCTCACCGTGCGTCCTTTCTTCATCTTTTATAGAAATAGAGGAGTCGCAGAGGCTTTGCGCCAATAATCGGGTATTAATTGAAGAAAGGCAAAAGCAAATGGCTCTTTATGAACATGTGTTCCTTGCCCGACAGGATGTTGCTCCCCAGCAAGTCGATCAACTTGTAGAAACCTACAAGGGTGTTATCGAAGCAAATGGTGGCAAAGTCGGGCGCATTGAAAATTGGGGTATTCGTCCCCTAACCTATCGCATTCGCAAGAATCGTCGTGCATATTTTGCATGCCTCAATATTGATGCACCTGCAGCAGCTGTTGCTGAAATGGAACGTCAAATGCGCATTAATGAAGACATTTTGCGCTTCATGACTATTCGCGTTGAAGCACACGAAGAAGGACAATCAGCAATGTTGTCTCGCCGTGATCGTGATGATGAACGTCCACGTCGTGGCCGCCGCAATCGTGACAATGACGAAAACTTCGGTGAAGGAGAAGAATAATGGTTGATATTAATCAAATGCCAAGCCGTCGTCCTTTTCATCGCCGTCGTAAGACTTGCCCATTTTTAGGTGCCAATGCTCCTAAGATTGACTATAAGGACATTAAACTTTTACAGCGCTATATTTCAGAGCGTGGTAAAATCGTTCCTTCACGCATCACCGCCGTAAGTCAAAAGAAGCAACGTGAACTTGCTCGTGCTATTAAGCGCGCTCGTTTCCTTGGTCTTCTTCCTTATGTTGTGAAGTAATAAAAATTTCAAAAGGCAGGATTTTTCCTGCCTTTTAAAACCAACACTATCTTAAAATTATAATTTTAACTATTGTAGCTTTTAAAATATCATTGATTTTAATGTGAAAATAGTTGGTTGGGGCAATGCCTCTAACTGCGCGCATCTTTACTAATTATTAGCAAAGGCTGATCATTAGCAAATTTTGTGTAAACAGCAGGACAGCGAAGAAATGCAGCAGGACAAAAGCTTTTTCCAATATGTTATTTTAAGTGCTATTATTTCAAGCATTGCCAGTGTTTTTCCACTTTATTTGGCAGGCTATGCGCCATTATTGTCTTTTATTTTTAGCTTTTTAACAATTCTTCCTGTTGTTACCGTAAGTCTTATCAAGGGCATTCGCGCCGGCGCAATAGCCACAATCATTGCACTTATTTTTTGCAGTTTTACTTTGCCGATAAGCTTTGCTATCTCATTATTTATTAGCCTTTTACTCCCTGCCCTTTATATCAGCTTTATGCTGAGCATTGTTGCTATAAGAACAGATACTAATCAAGCTTACTGGGTGCCACTATCCAGCGTCTTATTCAATATCTGCATTATTTGCGTTGTTGTTGTGATTATGCTCGCGGGATTTATTGATACACTTTTACCGCAGCCACTTTTATCCGATGCGACATTTGCAGATTTAAAAGCATTTTTTAAGACCAATTTTTTATCCCCCATGACGAATTTTGGTTTAAGTGCAGATGAATTAGCCCAGTACAACCAGTATTTTGACAAAAATTTTGTGCCACTTATTATCGCCACGTTATCATGGGGCATTATTTCAAGCCTATTTCCTATGCTGTTACTTGCCGTTTATGCTGCTGCTCGCTTTGTTGCGAATAAAAAGCTTAGCCCAAGACCGCGTAATTTTTGGCCAACTGATCTTGTCATGCCGCCCATGGCTATTGCAATATTTTTAGGTGCCGCTGCTGTTTGTATCGTGTTTCCCATCAACGCTACATTATTTCTCTGTATGATCGCATTGGTACTTGCGTTTTCTCTTGGCTTTTTTGCGAGTGGTCTTGCCTTTGTCCATCACGTAACATTTGATAAGCAGTGGCGTAGGATTGCATTGACAATTACCTATGTCCTGTTATTCAGCCTTATTTTCACAGGCTTGACAATCATTATCATTATTGGTCTTGGCGTAGCATCAACGTCTTTACGCGCCATAAGTGATAAAAATCAACAACCACCTTCCATCAACACGATTTAATCTTAACCTTAAGGATATAACATGAAAGTAATTCTTCTAGAACGCATCGCCCGTCTTGGCCAAATGGGTGACATTGTTACCGTAAAAGACGGTTTTGCTCGTAACTTCCTTTTACCAAAAGGCAAGGCACTTCGCGCCAATGATGCAAACCAGACTTATTTTGAAAGCAAACGCGCTCAGCTCGTTGCCCATAACTTAGAGCGCAAAAGCGAAGCTGAACAAGTTGCTGAAAAGCTTGAAGGCAAGAGCTTCATCGCTATTCGTCAAGCAAGTGAAACTGGCCAGCTTTATGGTTCAGTGTCAACCCGTGATATTGCAGAAGCAATCACTGCAGACGGTTTTTCTGTTGTGCGTACACAGGTTGAACTTGTACACCCAATCAAGACAATCGGCCTTCACACTGTAACTCTTACTTTGCATCCAGAAGTATCGGTAACAGTAACAATCAATGTCGCGCGCTCAGCTGATGAAGCAGAACGTCAAGCTCAAGGTGAAGATCTTTCTGCGATTGATCGCGAAGAATATAAGCTTCCAGAGCGCGAAGAAGATGAAGAAAATGCCGATTTTTTTGACGAACAAGAAGATCGCGCTTAATTGAACTATTGACGTGGCTATATTTAGCCAATGAACTCATTTATCAAAATTTAGATAAACAAAATGACCACACCCGGCTGAAAAGTCGGGTGTTTTTTATTTTACCTACAAAAAACGCGATTACACATAGAATTGATTTCACCAGCGTGCCGTTTCATATTTAAGATTACAGCAAAAATTTTATTATCTATTTACGAGATACTATAATGGAATATAGTCTTGTTAATGAAACAAAATGATGAAAGCGCGGTGTTTTAACCTTAAGCGTTTTAAGTCGTAAGTCGCATATTATCATTTTCCCAACATTATTTCATGTGGGGACTTATTAGTGGGTGGAAATTATGTTTGGATTATTAACAACAGTTCTCAAGCACCTTATAAAAAAAGGAAACCTTACAGTTACCGATGCAAGTGGCAAGGTGTTACAATATGGCGACCAACAAGGCAATCCTATTCATGTGAGGATAAACCAAGCCAAGTGGGAACGAGAAATTGCTTTGGATCCAGCAATGAAATTGGGCGAAGCCTACATGGAAGGCGGTTTCGATTTTGTTGAAGGAGATATTTATGGGCTTTTAGAACTCATTTTCACCAATTCGGGCGTATCTGCTGAGAACGAGCCATGGATGCGGGTCTTAGATTTTGTTCGTACCAGTACAAAGCGTTTGATGCAAATGAATAACCTAAAGCGTTCTTCAGGGAATGCGCGTAAGCATTACGATCTGTCTGGCGCACTTTATGACTTATTTCTCGATTTTGATAAGCAATATTCCTGCGCTTATTTTAAAACGCCTGTTTCTACCCTTGAAGAAGCCCAACTTGCAAAAAAACGCCACCTTGCTGCAAAGCTACTCATAAAAGAGGGCGAACGGCTTTTAGATATTGGTTGCGGTTGGGGCGGCCTTGGGCTTTACATGGCGCGATTTTTAAAAGCCGATGTCACCGGTGTCACCCTTTCCCACGAGCAGCATGGCATTGCCAATCAAAGGGCAAAAGATCTAGCTATTGACAAGCAATGCCGTTTTTTATTGCAGGATTACCGCCAACTCAACGAGAAATTTGATAAAATCGTTTCAGTTGGTATGTTCGAGCATGTTGGTGTTGGTCACTTCAAAGAATATTTTAGCCATGTCAAACGCATGCTAAAACCCGATGGTGTATTTGTTCTCCACTCTATCGGTCGCAATGGCGTTCCTGGTGCAACTAATCCATTTATCCGCAAATATATCTTTCCCGGCGGTTATATACCTGCTTTATCGGAGGTTATACCTATTATTGAAAAAAGCGGCCTCGTCATTACCGATATTGAAATTTTGCGCTTGCATTATGCGGAAACTCTCAAAGCGTGGCGGGAACGCTTTTTAAAGCGCCGTGATGAAGCAAAAGCACTTTATGATGAGCGTTTTTGCAGAATGTGGGAATTTTATCTTGCCGCTTCGGAAAGCGCGTTTCGCTGGCAAGGCATGATGGTGTTTCATATCCAGCTTGCCCATCGGCAAGATGCAGTACCAATTACCCGCGATTATATTACCCAAGAGGAAGAACGCCTGCGCAAAATCGACTATGTGGCGATTAGTCCGAGTGAAACAAATACGGAAAAACTATCGGCTTAAATCGCCGATAATCGATCTATAATAATAAATTGCTTTTTTTGAGCGTTTTTCCGAAAAATGTGAAGCGGTTTTCGGAAAAAATGCAGGTCAAACAATGGATTAGAGCGCCGATCTGATCCAATCAGATCGAAATGCACTCTAACGAAAAAAATATCGATTTTTTAAAAATCGATATTTATACTATTCGTGACCCTTACCCACTTTAGCAAAGGTAAGAATTTCAATCTGGTAAATGATAACCAACAAAACAATTGCGCCTAACATCAAACAAGCGACCATGTTCAGTTAAATCTGGCGAAACAAGCGTGACTATCGCTGCAGCAACCTCTTCAGCAGTTGGTAAAGTTAGAGGATCTTCCCCCGGCATGGCTTTGGCACGCATATGGTGCGCGTAGCACCGGGATTAACGAGATTAAAATACGCAAATTGGTTTGACGCATTTCATCAGCCCATGCACGGCCAAGGACTTCAAGCGCTGCTTTACTGGCACCATAAGCGCCCCAAAAAGCACGAACGCGATGGGCGGCGCCTGATGACATTAAAATTGCCCGTCCGCTCGGCGATTTTTTAAGCAAAGGCTCTGTTGAGCGAATAAGTCGCCATTGACTGGTGACATTAATTGTCATCAATTGCTCAAATTCACGCGCTTCAATATGGGCAAGTGGCGACATCGGCCCTAGAATACCAGCATTGGCCAGTAAAATATCAAGCTGACCCCAACGCTCAAAAATTGATGCGCCTAGGCGATCAATCCCTTCCATATCACTAAGGTCAAGTGGCACAAGCGTTGTGCTGCCACCTAAAGACACCACCTCATCATCCAACTCTTCTAATCCACCAATTGTTCGTGCCACTGCAATAATATGGCATTGGCGTTTAGAAAGCTCTAAACAAAATGCCTTACCAATGCCGCGTGAAGCACCTGTTATTAAGGCAACTTTACCAGAAAGTGAAAAATCCTGCATAGCTCACCTTTTAACTGCTAACACTGATTATCGACTTGTTCTTAAAACCGATAATTTATGCACATTATCGCTATTACGCTCATCAGCAAGATAGGTGGGATAATCACCAGTAAAATAATGATCGGTAAATTGAGGATTGGTATTATCGCGTGGCTCACCACCGACAGCTTGATAAAGGCCATCAATTGATAAAAACTCAAGTGAGTCCACGCCGATATAATCGCCCATCGATTTTAAATCGGGATATTGATTGGCAAGCAGCTTTGATGCCTCTGGTGTATCAATTCCATAAAAATCTGGATAAAAGATCATTGGACTTGCAACACGAATATGCACTTCACGCGCACCAGCATCACGTAGCATTTGCACAATTTTTACCGAGGTCGTACCGCGCACAATAGAATCATCAACCAAAATAACCCGCTTGCCTGCAATAACGGCACGATTAGCAGAATGTTTTAACTTAACGCCAAAGGCGCGAATTTGCTGGGTTGGTTCAATAAAGGTGCGGCCAACATAATGGTTGCGGATAATCCCAAGTTCAAAGGGAATGCCACTTGCTTGCGCATAGCCAATTGCTGCAGGGGTGCCACCATCGGGGTACGGGCACAACAACATCACCATCGCAAGGCGCCTCTCTAGCAAGATTCATGCCCATGTTTTTGCGCGTAGCATAAACATTACGGCCACCAACAACCGAGTCAGGGCGGGCAAAATAAACATATTCAAACAAGCAAAGTCGCTCGCGCTTTGGCTGCTCAGGCGCTATCACTTTTGTTGCAATCGTACCGTCTTTTTGTATTTCACAAATAATAACTTCGCCATTCTTTACATCGCGAATGAATTTTGCCCCAATAATATCCAGGGCGCAGGTTTCAGAACAAAAAATGGGTTTGCCATCAAGTTCGCCCATAACCAATGGGCGAATCCCCAACGGATCGCGTGCGGCAATTAACTTGGTGCGTGTCATTGCTAAAATAGCATAGCCACCCTCAACATGGCGAAGTGCATCGACAAAACGATCTGATGAGGATATTTGTTGCGAACGGGCGATCAAATGTAAAACAACCTCTGTATCAGAGGTTGATTGGCAAATGGCACCCGATGCAATAAGTTTACGACGCAGCGTCAAACCATTGGTAAAATTACCATTATGGGCAATCGCAATACCGCCTACCTCCAGTTCAGCAAAAAGTGGCTGGACATTACGCAAAACGGTTTCGCCGGTAGTAGAATAGCGCACATGGCCAATCGCCATATTGCCCGGCAACCGCGCAAGCATAGCAGGATCCGTATAGTGATCGCCAACAAGGCCCATTTGCTTTTCCGAATAGAAGGCCGAACCGTCATAGGAAACAATGCCGGCAGCCTCTTGGCCACGATGTTGCAAGGCATGCAGGCCCAATGCCGTCAATGTTGCAGCATCACTATGCCCTAAGATGCCAAACACTCCACATTCTTCATGAAGTGTATCGCCATCCATTTCCAAATTGAGCTGATCAAGGGAACCCTCATCTTGGGAACATTCACCTTGGAGAACATCATTGAAAGAGGTTTTCATGCGCTACCTAGCCTTCGCATCTATTTTCAAAATAAACATATAGCATGCTAAGCAGCATTCTTAAATATGGCAAACGAAAAAATTATTCGACTGGCTGCCCTGCCTCACCATTATTCAACAATTCAGTTGGGCTTACGTCAGGGGTGGATTTAATGCGATCAGCCATGCCCCATATTTTTGTTGACGCTTCTTCTAGGGTATCGCGTAATGCATAAGCAACAGAATCAATAGCAGGCTTGGTCTTAGCATCTCTGATCCATGGAACTTGATCGGCAGGCTTTAATTCATTTAAGAATATCATTGCCACAGCAAGGATGAGAACACCGCGCGCTAGGCCAAAAATAAAGCCAAGGGTGCGATCAAGAGCACCAATTCGGCTATCAACAATCAAATCGGCAATTTTCATGGTGATAATCGAAATGACAAAAAGGAAAAATAAAAAAAGCACAACAATGGTCACCGCAATCGCAACTGTCTTATTAGAAAAATAGGACGAAGCAAATTGAAGTGTGTATTCATAAAGAAAAAAAGTGGCTACAGCTGCCAAAACCCAAGAGAGCAAAGACAAAATTTCGCGCGAAAATCCACGTATAGTGGCAAGAAATGCCGATAGCAATATAATTGCAACAACAATAACGTCAAGCAAAGTAACGGGCATTAGGTTATTCCTAGTTCTTTTATAAAAACAATATATTATGATCTCAAGCATCGAAATATCCATAATATATAGTTTTAAAGTTTAATTTATATTACCATCAATGTGGATGCAAAAGCATCAACGTTCTAGCGCATAATGATAGGCTAAAAATATAATAGCATTATCGATGGCATCGCTACATTAAAAAAACCCTTAACCGCAAACTAAAAATAATTAAAGGCCAAATTTTCCAACGCATTTTGTGAAAAAGCAATGCATCTTTTATGGCGTATCATGCAACAAAGTAAAAATCTTAGAGCGTTTTCCGAAAAGTGTGAAGCGGTTTTCGGATAAAAAACGCGCTGTAAACAATGGATTAGAGCGCCGATCTAATTCAATCAGATCGAAATGCGCTCTAAGTAAAGCAAAAATCTTAAGTTTTTTAATTACTAATTTAAAACCACCATATTCTACCACCTTGATAGGCCGATTCAAACCATTTTACCACTCAATTATGGGTGGGAACTGATCAAAGGATCCTATTGATCTGACCGTCCAGCCTTATTTTTTGCCAACGCAATTCGCGCAACAAGATCAGGAAGGCTATCAAGTTCACGAATGGCAAAATCTTTTTGGTTCATTTTCTCCTTACCCGCCTTTGGTAAAGTTGCTCGTTTAAAGCCAAGTTTTTCCGCTTCTTTCAAGCGCTGCAAGGCATGAGCCACGGGGCGAATGGCGCCTGAGAGGCTAATTTCACCAAAATAAACACAATCTGCCGGCAATGCTACACCAGCAATAGAAGAAACAAGGGCAGCGGCAACGGCTAAATCCGCGGCCGGCTCACTAATGCGATAACCGCCGGCAACATTTAAATAAACATCATGGCTACCAAAGCGCACGCCACAATGAGCCTCTAACACGGCTAAAATCATAGCTAAGCGGCTACTATCCCAGCCAACAACCGCGCGGCGCGGCGTACCAAGGGATGACGGCGCAACAAGAGCTTGAATTTCCACCAAAACCGGTCGAGTACCCTCCATTCCAGCAAAAACCACCGCCCCTGGCGCTTTTTCATTACGCTCGCCTAAAAATAGTTCTGATGGATTAGCAACTTCGCGCAAGCCCTTATCGGACATTTCAAAAACACCAATTTCATCAGTCGCACCAAAGCGGTTTTTGACTGTGCGTAAAATGCGATAATGATGTCCGCCCTCGCCCTCAAAATAAAGCACACCATCAACCATATGCTCAACCACACGGGGACCAGCAATTTGCCCATCCTTGGTGACATGCCCGACAAGAACCACCGCAGCGCCGGTTTGCTTGGCATAGCGGATCATGCTTTGCGCTCCGATGCGCACCTGCGTCACCGTACCAGGTGAGGAATCCGCACCATCTGACCATAAGGTTTGAATTGAATCAATAATCACAAGATCAGGGCGGCGCGCCGTGCCGAGGGTTGCTAAAATATCTTCAACATTGGTTTCGGCTGCAAGCTGCACGGCAGAATCAGCAACACCAAGACGCTGCGCTCGCAGCCTTATTTGCGCAATCGCCTCTTCACCGGATACATAAACAACATTATGCCCTTGGCGAGACAAAGCGGCGGCGGCCTGAGTTAAAAGGGTTGACTTACCAATGCCAGGATCACCGCCAACCAAAAGCGCAGAACCACGAACAAAGCCACCACCAGTCACCCGGTCAAGCTCGGCAATGCCCGAACAAATACGCGGTGCGTCTTCAATTTCACCTGAAAGGTCTGTTAATTGAACTGCACGGCCTTTTTTTGCAGTTCCCTTGGCAGGGCCAGACCCTATGCCGCCATTTGTTCCCTCCTCTACCAATGTGTTCCATTCACCGCAAGCATCGCATTTACCCGACCAGCGCGAATAGACTGTACCACAATTTTGACAAATGAACTGAACCTTTGAACGCGCCATATATTTATTTTGTCTCTATTAGAGCGTTTTCCGAAAAGTGTGAAGCGGCTTTCGGACAAAAACGCAGGTCAAACAATGGATTAGAACGCCAATCTGATCCAATCAGATCGAAATGCGCTCTAATCTTTTTTTCCCACCATCTACAGCCTTTAAAACCCTGAATCAATGATGTATTTTGTCCTAACTTCCTAAATCGCTGAAATAATCATTACATCATAGGTTTTCATTAGGTTTACACAACAGCACCAAAAAGAAAAAGTATTCGCACGTTTCCTGATGAAACTTTCTAAGCTCAAAGGCTTAAAGTCAATGTCATAAGTTTACGTTGCTTGGCTTAGCTTTCCAACCAATACGAGATCAATTAACCAAATCTTCAGCCTAATTCAAACCGCTTCTTATTCAAAGCGCTCTGGCAAGCGATCTTCTTCAGCCAAATCAGAAAAGCGCGTAAATTCAGATTGGAAGGCAAGTTTTACCGTACCAGTTGGGCCGTGACGCTGTTTGGCCACGATAACTTCAGCCTTACCAAAAGCTTCTTCCATATCGGTTTGCCATTTCATATGTTCTTCAGTACCAAGCTTAGGCTCACGATTTTTAATATAATATTCCTCACGAAACACGAATAACACAACGTCCGCATCCTGCTCAATCGAACCAGATTCACGAAGATCGGATAATTGCGGGCGTTTATCTTCACGCGATTCCACCTGACGGGAAAGCTGCGAAAGGGCGATAATTGGCACATTCAATTCTTTACCTAAGGATTTTAAGCCGGTGGTAATTTCGGTAATTTCTTGCACGCGGTTTTCAGACGAGCGCTTAGAGGAACCTGACATAAGCTGCACATAGTCTACTACCAAGACATCAAGGCCATGTTGACGCTTTAACCGCCTTGCCCGTGCTGCAAGCTGGGCAATAGAAATACCACCGGTTTGATCGATAAAGAGTGGTACTTGTTGCATGATTTTGGTGGCGCGAAGCAATCTTGTATATTCTTCCTCTGAAATATCACCGCGCCTAATTTTTGATGATGAAATCTCAGCCTGCTCGGCAATGATACGGGTGGCGAGCTGCTCTGACGACATTTCAAGCGAGAAAAAGCCAACAACGCCACCTTCATTGGTGCCGTTATTTTCTTTGGCCTTTTCCGCACTATAAGCGGCAGCGACATTAAAGGCAATATTGGTTGCAAGCGAGGTTTTACCCATACCTGGACGGCCTGCAAGAATGATAAGATCGGAGCGCTGCAAACCACCCATACGCTCATCAAGCGTGTGGATTTGCGTTGGAATACCCGATAATTTTGATGTACGCTTATGGGCAGCAGCGGCAAGCTCAACCGCTTTGGTTAAAGCATCGCTAAAGACTTTCAAAGCCACCACCATAGCGTCCAGTTTCAGCCAATTGGAACAAACGCTGTTCTGCTTCTTCAATCTGCTTACTTGGCGCATGATCAACAGGGGCATCATAAGCATTATTAACAACATCTTCGCCAAGATTAATCAATGAACGACGAATGTAAAGATCGTAAATAGAGCGACCATAATCAGTGGCATTGATAATTGTAACGGCTTCAGTTGCTAGGCGTATGACATAATTGAAAACCGTCATATCACCAATTTTTTCATCGGCTGGAATGAACGGCTTTAATGTTACGGGATTTGCGGTTTTACCCATACCAACAAGACTTGAAATAACCTCATAAAGCTTGGCGTGCAAAGGCTCAAAAAAATGCATAGGCTTTAAAAAATCAGATACACGATCATAAGCATCATTATTAATCAATAATGCGCCAAGCAAAGCCTGTTCAGCCTCCATATTATGAGGGGCTTGACGATAGCTCTCGCTCTGCCCTTTAGCTTTATTAATAGAGTGGATTGTTGCTTCTGCCATAATGAATCACCTGATTGTTTTATCTCCTTGCAATACGCCTATCATGGCGAGCAAGCAATGATGTTAACCCAAAAAGCAAAATTTAAAAACTCATCCACACTTGATCCACACAGAATAAAGAACTTGTTCCATTGTGAGGCTTCAACAGTTTATAGTAAGCGCCTTTGATGTTCTGTAAAAACAAAAAGCAGGAAAACAGGCGATTATAATTAGTTACATACTCCACGCTTTAAGATTGTTGACGACTTGGCCTATAAATGAATTAATTATACAAATAAAATAAATTCATTGTTCTCTCCTCCTCGTATTAGAGTGCCACTAAAAAAATAAAACTATTTTAAATCAAATTGTTAGCAATTCACTCATCCCCCCTCCATATCTTTACTATAAAAGCCATGCAGTGGTTGATTTCATAGTTACTTTTAAGAAAGAAACTAAACTTGATTTACCATTAATTAAAATTACAATAATTATATAATAATAAAATAAAGAAAAATACAAAATTTATACAATCCATCCCAAAAATTATAATTTTTATATAAAAATAAAAAATATTATTTTACAAATAAAATACCATCTAATGATTCCACTTAAAAACGAGTTAATATATAGAATAATTCTAAAGAATGCATGAATACTGTCACTTAAAACAAAACAAATTAAAATATCTTCTTAAGAGGAAAGATAAATGTACTTCAATTGGAAAATTGTAATAATTTTATTAATACTCCAACCTTGGATTATTAGCAATATTAACGCACAAGACTCGACAACCTCTGAGAACAATCAAGTCCTTGATACTGTTGTTATTAACCAAGCAATTTTTCGCACATTAACTGAAGGTACCGGCAACTATCTGATTGACGGATTAAGCACCGCTACTGGTTTAACTCTTACAGCAAAAGAAACTCCACAAAGCATCTCAGTCATTTCCAATCAAAAACTACAAGACCAGGCACCTACAACTATTGCAGATGCTTTAAAAAGCACCACAGGAATTAACGTCTTGCGAGAGTCTGGAATGTATCGTTTTCAATCTCGCGGTTTTTATATTGAGCAAATTCAAGAAGATGGTCTTAATTCCTATGCACCAGGATCAAAAATAAATCCTTATCGGGATTCAGGCGAATATAGCGACCTAGAGATATACGACCATATTGAAATTTTAAGAGGGCCTAGTGGACTTATGCAAGGCACAGGTGACCCAGGCGGCACAATTAATCTAGTACGCAAACGCGCCAGAGATGATTTTTCAGCTACAAATAGTTTTTCCGTCGGCAATTGGAATCGCATAAAGGAAACTATTGATATAACTGGCCCACTCAATGCCGATAAAACTCTACGTGGGCGTGTGGTTAGTAATTTTTATAAGGCAGGGTCTTTTAAAGATAATATTGATAATAAAAATGGCATGATTTTTGCTGTTCTTGAAGGTGATATCGACAACAACAGCACTTGGCAAATTGGTGGACTTTATCAAAAACGCAATGAAGTTCCAGATTTTTATGGTGTACCAATGAGTAATCTTGGTTTTGACGCAGAGTTACCACGCTCGACCTATTTGGCTGCTAAATGGAACCGTATGGATAAAGAAAAGGCCAACGCTTTTTTTGAATTTGAACATAAATTCAATAGTAGCTGGAAATTGGACATTGCTGCAAATTACAACAACTTGAAATCAAATACTGCTTTTGCCAGCCTTTATGCAAAAAACGGATTAGGTCATAATCGTATTGTTAATGTGAATAATATGCAACGTTACGACAATACGGGTGACCAATTCAGCACGCAAATCAAGTTAAATGGTGACTTTGATCTGTTTAATAGGAAACAAGAATTTTTTAGCGGCATTGATTATTCTTATAACAACTTTAAAGCGGATAATCGTGTCATAAGGAATGGAACAGCTTTTAATATTGATCAATTTACAGGATCTGAAATAGCAGAACCTTATTGGTTTAATGAAAAAGGCTTGTATCAACACCGAACAGACAACACACACTTCAAAGAAACAGCGGGGCGTTTAGGTGGACGATTAAATTTCATCGGAGACCTATACGCTATTATCGGTGCACGCGTCACCCCATTATAAATATAATAATACTGCATATTATTCGCGATATCTAGGCAAAGACGATAACGACATTATTTATAATGATTATAAGAAAACAAAGATTATACCCTATTATGGACTTACCTATGACCTCACCAATGATATCAGCCTTTATGCTAGTTACACTGAAATATTTCGCCCGCAATCTGCGTTAGATATTAATAAACAATTTTTACCCCCCCTTATCGGTAGCAATAAAGAAGTCGGCATAAAAGGTGATTTTTTAGATGGCCGCATAAATGGCTCCATAGCTTTATTCGAAATCATTCAAAAAAATCGCGCCGTCTATGATTACATTACCGAAGCAAACTATGCGGACGGCAAGGTTCAGAGCCGGGGTATAGATTTTGAGGTTAGTGGCGAAATCTATAAAAACTGGAACCTATTTGCAGGTTATACATATAATCGCAGTAAATACCTTGAGACCGAATCTGCGCGCTATGCAAAGGGAACAAATTACAACCCAGCAACTCCGCACCATATGTTACGATTGAATACAACTTATGTTTTACCTATGGATAACAACAAATGGAAAGTTGGCGGTGGTGTTCGAGCCCAAAGCAAAACGAATAGTCTTTACAATATTTCGCAAAAATCTTATGCAGTTTGGGATTTAAGCCTACAATATAATTTCAAAGATAATATTTACCTGCAAATCAATGCTAACAATATATTCGACAAGCGTTACTATGAAAATAATCGCGTGAGAGACAAAAGCTTTAACAATTACTTTGCAGATCCAAGAAGTATATTGGTGACTTTTAAAGCAACATTCTAACATAAATTAAAATATCAGGGATTATATTTTTATACAAATCAAATCCCTGATAATAAAATTGCAATAATTTAAATCAATTTAATCTATTTTTTAAAAAAACTAACAATATTTTATTCGGGTTACAATGAAATATTCTTATTACTGCAACTTATTTTTATCACCCTTTAGTTTAAGACGCATAAATTGGCCGATTTGGATTTCGCTAATACTGATAATTTTTTTCCAGTTTTTATTCGTATATATGAGTGTCTATATCAATGAATGGCAAAAGCTTTTCTATGATGCATTACAAAAATTTAATAGTGAGGATGCATTTTGGCTTATTTTTTTATATATATTCTATTTAAGTATTATTGTCATAAGCGTTGTTGGTGGCAGCGCGTTTAGTAAAGTACTTGTATTTTTATGGCGCAAAGAACTCAATCATTATTATACGGCGAAATGGCTCAACGATCATCACCATTACTTGCTACGATTCACCCATTATCCTGATAATCCTGATCAACGCATAGCCGAGGATATAAAGTTTTTTACCGCCGAAAGCGTTTTTTTATTCAAATCTCTACTAACCAATGCGACGCGACTTATCACCTTTATTGTCATCATCTGGAATTTATCACCAATTATAAATTTCACCTTACATGGCAACCAATATGCGTTACATGGTTTTGTTTTTTGGATTGCTCTTTTTTATGGATTTTTCTCAACAATCATCATTCATTGGATTGGGAAAATACTTTTAAATCTTAATATTGAACAACAACAGCGGGAAGCGGATTATCGAGCAAAACTTGTGCGCTTAACCGAAAAAAGCGAAGAGATTGCATTTTACAAAGGGGAGACCACCGAAAACCAAAAACAACAGCAATTATTTGATTCTATTGGCGATAATTGGTTTGCAATTATAAAAGCTGAAATAAAACTAGAAAGCATCACTGCATTCCAATTTAGGTTAACCAACTTTATCCCAATTATTGCGGTCCTACCATTCTTTTTGAATAAGACCATAACCTTTGGTGATTTAATGCAAATTCAAAGTGCGTTTGGCATTGTTGCCGATGGATTTAGTTGGGTTGCAACCTATTATAAACGGATTATTGCATGGACCTCCTTTATTAAGCGGTTAGCCGAATTTGACATGGCTTTAAATAACTGCCCCAATGCAACAACGCCTAACAAAAAGGAAATTACCAATGGCAATAAGCCCATTCTATCTACATCTAACCTTACAATATACTATCCTGATAAGAAAGCGTTGGGGAGTTTTCCTGACATCAAACTAAACCAATCCGACTGGCTTTTAATTGACGGTCAAAGCGGAACTGGTAAAACAACATTTCTAAGGTGTTTAGCAGGTCTTTGGCCGTTTGCCTCCGGCGAACGTCACTTGGAAGGGGTCATGTTGTTTTTGCCGCAAAGCCCATATTTGTTTACAGGCACATTACGCAGCGTTATCAGCTATCCCTCAACACATCATTATGATGACATAGCAATAAAAAAGGTGCTTGAATTGGTTGGATTGGGGCTAACCGATAAGTTAGACCAAGATGAAAACTGGCAACAAATTTTATCGGGAGGAGAGCAACAACGACTTTCCATTGCTCGCGCGATCCTTTATCAACCAGACATCCTATTTCTTGACGAAGCAACCAACCAGATTGACAGCGCAAACGCTACAAAAAGCATGTCATTATTAAAGCAATATTGCCCATCAACAATCATTATTTGCATCACGCATCAAGATGAAATCAAAGCATTATTCGACCAGAAACTTATCAAAAATAATGAAAAATGGATATTAAAAACTTAACAATATTAAGAATAAGAGCCAAAACCAGTTAAAAAGGTTGCCTCATTGCAAAGGCATTAAATTCTCATTTAAACAAGGCAACCAAAAACGTTTTAACTATGCCTTTTCAGATAAAACAACTTCAAAACCTTCAAAATGCGGTGGGCCGGCAAAAATATGGCGGCGTTCGCCTGCCCCCTTATGGGCATCACGAAACTGTTCAGACTTGGTCCAATTTATAAAATCTTCCCGCTCTTTCCAAACCGCATGCGATGAATAAAGACTTGTATTTTCATCCTTTTCAGTATCGCATTTTAAAAGATGAAATTCAATAAAGCCCGGCAGTTCCTTTAGACGGCTTTCACGCTCTCTCCAAATAGTTTCAAACTCGGCTTCGTTGCCCTTATTAATTTTGAAACGGTTCATTGCAATATACATATTTGGCTACCTTTTATAATTTAGGAGGTCATCAACCCTGTTATTTAATCAGCCAACATTAGAAAAATCAACTTTTTTCTTGACTACAACTATCAAGTTTAATAGTGACTAAAACGAGATATAAAGCGTAGCCAGCCAATCTATGTGGCAAGCCAAAGCTTTTCAAATCATTGAGAAGGATGGTATATTTATGTATTGGTTACAATTAAAGCGCCTTAAGCAATGTGTAGCATTGGGTGTTATTGCCCTTTGCGCATCAACCCCTGCATTGGCACAAACAACCAATAATTCAACGCATACAACGGCTACCAACGCACAAACGCTTGATACTGTGGTTATTGAAGGGAAAAAACAACGCTTAGATCAAAAACCAACCGTTTTGACGGATCGGATTAGCCGTGAAACCATTGCTGAAAAGCAAGTTGATAATATTAATGATATTTCAAGGCTTGATCCGGCCATATCTTATAATGGAGCCAATGATAGTTTTACCATTCGCGGTCTTGACCAAAATCGTATTTTAACCAAGATTGATGGTGTACCGATTACTTGGTTTCCCGATCCTTCCAATAGAAATTTGACCGGCGGCCTATCCTCTTTCAATATTTCATCTCTTTCCAGCCTTGATATTGTTAAGGGCTCTGATTCCAGCCTTTATGGTTCTGGCGCGCTTGGCGGCGTTGTCATGCTGCGCACTCTTGATCCTGAAGACCTTGTAAAGGGCGATAAAAATTGGGGATCTCTCACCAAGGGCAGCTTTGTTTCAGCCGATCATAGTTGGCATATTGACCAAGCTTTTGCCGTTCGCGCCAACAATACTTATGTCTTATTGCAAGGCGGTTATGTTGGTGGCAAACAACGCACCAATAATGGAACAATTGGCGGTTATGGCGTTGACCGTAGCCTTTCCAACCCTGCTGATTTTGATAGCAACAACTTGCTCTTTAAAGTTTACCAGCATGTTGGCAATGAACACCGCTTTGGCTTCACGGCCGAACGCTTTTATTATGATGGAACCACCCATGGCTTGAATCAGCCAGTTAAAACCTATGTTCCGGGCTCCTTTTATGAAGACCAAACCAAAAAACGCGAGCGGTTTTCCGCATCCTATGATTATATGGGTAATAGCGATGCTTGGCTTGACGAAGCCCATACCAATGTATATTGGCAGCGCCAACGCTTAGAAACGAGCCAACGTGGCAACCGTATTCCAGTTCCAACGGGTTACTATTTGCGCAATGCACAAACCCAAGAACAAATTTATGGCTTTAACGCAAACGGATTTAAAACCTTACAATGGGGTACAACAAGCCACACAGTGCGCTTGGCAATTGATTCATCTTTTTCCAAATATGAACAATATGCTGGCGGTGAAGATACCTGCCCACCTCCACCTTACACGCGCCCCTATATGACTTGCCAATTCATGCATGTTAATCAGGCTGATTCACCTAATACAAACAGTAAAAACTTTGGCTTTGCCATTGAAGATGAAATTGCATTTTATGATGGAAGGGTAAGAATAACCCCAGGTGGCCGATTTGACTGGTATGAACGTGACCCGCAGCGTAGTTCCAGATATGAACAAAATTCTGGTTTTATGGGCTATCCTGCATCACGAAGCGATAGTCGCTTCTCGCCAAAGCTTCGCGGCGAATTTGATATTGCAGATAAGGTGACATTTTATGCCCAATGGGCACAAGCTTTCCGCGCACCAACTGCGTCAGAACTCTATTTTAACTACACCAATCCAGGCTTTTACTATACGCGTGGTAATCCTAACCTAAAAGCTGAAACAAGTAATGGTTACGACATTGGCGTAAAACTTGGCGATGAAAATCTTGGTGGCTCGATTAGCGTTTTTTCCAATCGCTACAAAAATTTTATCGACAGATTTAGTCTTGCTGGTAATAGAAACTTTCCAATGGGTCGCTTTGAAAACATTAATCGCGCCAAAGTTACAATTTCAGGCGTTGAAGCTAAGGGGCATTGGCACATTGGCAATGGTTGGCACACCAACTTCGCCCTCGCCTATGCACAAGGGCGCGATACTGACAAGGATGAATATTTAAACTCCGTGCCGCCATTTAAAGGCATGGTTGGCCTTGGCTATGCGCAGGAAATTTGGGGCGCCGATATCAATCTCACCGCGGTTGGAAAACGCAATAAGGTTGCCAATAATGCCGATTACGCCAAGGCACCGGGTTATGGCTTGGTTGACCTTACCGGTTGGTTTGAACCAATGGGTGAAAAAGGCCCTCGCCTACAGGTGGGTGTCTATAATCTATTCGATAAAACCTATTGGAATGCTTTAAATTTAAAATCACAAACAGCCTATCCAAAAGAGTTTTTCAGCGAACCGGGGCGTAGCTTTAAAGTCTCATTCATTCAAAAATTCTAACCCAAATTCGAGAGATGGGCGACCCCATCTCTCTCCGCATATTGCTTAAAAAACGCAAATGATCCATTTGAGGCTTGGGGCTATAGATCTAGAAAATATAACCGATTTGGGAAACATGTATAGCCTATCATCTACCCAATCATAAAAGTCTCAAATACAAAAATCAAAGCACCACATATTAATACAACAGACGCGCTTTTTTCCATTTTGGCGCATCTTATTAAAACGGAGAAATAAGGTGGGAATACTCATTGGTAAGCCATTAACGGAAAATCTGGCTGATGAAAATCAATCATCCACCGTATCTAAAATTGCAACGCCAGTTATAGATAGTGATCAACTTTTCAAAAATAGCCGCGAAGTTATTATCATTCATGAAAATACCACCTATCGATTAAAAATGACCCGTTTTGGTAAGCTCATTTTAAATAAATAGGTTAAATTAATAGGAATTCTTATGTTGAACGCAAAAGCCCAAGATATTATCACCAAGCATAAGGCAGCTATTGCTGAAAGCGGCGTTAAGCTGCGTGAACGCGATTTTGTTGCATCCATTGGCATTAGTGAAGCGGAGCTCATCTGCGCCTATGCCTGCAATGGTGACGCACGGCAATTAAAATTAGATATTGCTGATTTCTTGGAAAAAGCCAAAACTTTTGGAAAAGTCTTATGCATTGTGCGCAATGATTCAGCTGTCCACGAAATGCGTGGGCACTTTGAAAAGACCTTTTTCGGCGAAGGCGCTTCACTAACCCTGGGCGAAATTGACTTGCGTATTTTCAATAGAAATTGGGCCTTTGCCTTTGAAAAGCAAGTAGACATTATGGGCAAAAAATATAATAGCATTCAGTTTTTTGATAAATTTGGTTCCGCCGTATTCAAAATTTATGAACATGAAGGCACAAATCATCAAGCTTGGAAAGCCTTTGCCGACCTGCACTCGCTTGGAACGGCAAGCGATATGATTACGGTTGAACCATACAACAAGGAAGCAGCCAAGCGCGAAGGCGATCTTAATATTGACGAATTCCGTCGCCGCTGGAGTGAAATGACCGATGTTCATCAATTACATCATATTTTAAAAGATATGCAAATTGATCGACACGAGGCCAACCATATTATTGGTGAACAATTTGCCAATGAATTAGATAAAACCGCCATCAAAACCATGCTCGATAAAGCCCATGCGCAAAATTTGCCGATTATGTGCTTTGTCGGCAATCGCGGTTGCATACAGATTTTTACAGGCACCATTGGCCCTGTTAAGCCTTATGGCGAATGGACGAATATCATGGATGAACAATTTCATCTGCATTTATTGGAGCCCAATATTGCAAAAATTTGGGCAGTAAAAAAGCCAACCAAAGATGGTGACATTACATCGATGGAAGTGTTTGACAAAGATAATAATCTTATCATCCAATTCTTTGGTAAACGCCAAGAAGGCGAAAAGGAACTGATTGCATGGAGCGAGCTTATGGCTTCACTGCCACGCCTTACACAAGCGGCGGTCGCGTAGGTTTTGCGCATAAAAGTACGCTTTAACACCACCCAAAGACTGGAGATTTTATCCAGTAACATCTGCAACCATGATTATTGGTCAAAAATATAGACACCAGTAATCTTCTTAGAGCGCATTTCGATCCGATTGGATCAGATCGGCGCTCTAATCCATTGTTTACCTGCGTTTTTGTCCGAAAACCGCTTCACACTTTTCGGAAAAACGCTCTAAATTTAAAAATAGTATCACTCGGCACATTACAGGATAACATCATGTTTTATAAAACTATCCAAAAGCCAATTTCGTTCTGGCAAAAGATAACTATTCAAACAGCTGTTATTCTGTGCCTTGTATTTGTGAGCCAATTTGCAAGAAGTGCGCAAACAGAAATATTACCTGAAAACTCGAAAATTATTGTTATTGGCGGTGCGTTGACGGAGATTGTCTATGCACTTGACGCGCAAGAGCGCATCATTGGCCGTGATATGACCAGCATCTATCCAGAAGCTGCCAAAGCCTTGCCCGATATTGGCTATATGCGGGCGTTATCAGCGGAGAGCATTCTTTCCCTTGGCCCGCAAGGCATTTTACTCGTTGAAGGCAGCGGCCCCAAGCCGACACTTGATATTTTAGAAAAAGCCTCGGTGCCGTTGGTTGTCGTTCCAGAGCGATTCAACCGCGAAGGCGTTATCACCAAGGTGCGCGACGTTGGCAAAGCATTGCGATTAGACGGCAAAGCCAACGACCTTATTGCCAAACTTAATCAAGATTTTGATAAAACTGATGCTTTAACTGATAAGGTTATGAATAAGAAAAAAATCCTTTTTGTACTTTCCGTACAAAATGGCAGGGTCATGGCTGCCGGCACCAACACCGCAGCCAATGGCATTATCGAACTAGCTGGCGCTGAAAATGCCATTACTGGATTTGATGGTTATAAACTTTTAAATGATGAAGCTTTACTTGCCGCCAAGCCCGATATGATTTTATCGATGTCGCCCTTTCCCGGCCGCCCAGTAACTACCCAACTTACCGACTTACCAGCGGTGCGGGCAACGCCAGCAGCTAAAAACAACATGATTAAAGACATGGATGGGCTTTATTTGCTTGGTTTTGGGCCACGGACTGCCGCAGCCGCGCGCGATCTTGCCGAATTGCTTTATGGACAAGATGAATTGAAGCAGGAAAGATAATGGCTTTGCAAAAACGAGCTGCGCTGGCAAATAAGAAGGAGGTTCTTGCCGCTATGCGCATGGGCGACCGTAGTCGCCGCGGCCAAGTGGTCCTCATCGCTCTCATTCCAATTTTCATCATTAGTATATTTTGCGGCCTTTTACTTGGCCAATCGGATGTGTCTTTACTAAGATTATTCAACCACTATTTCGCCGCTGACAATCTTCAACAAATACAAACAAGCAATGATTATCTCGTTTTAATCGATATACGCCTACCGCGCGTAATTTTAGGCGTTCTTGTTGGCAGTTCTTTGGCCGTATGCGGTGTGTTAATGCAAGGTTTATTCCGCAATCCATTGGCCGATCCTGGCATTGTTGGCGTATCGGCGGGTGCAGGTTTTGGCGCTGTGCTTTTTATTGTGCTTGGTAGCTTCATCCCCCTTACTATTAGCCCCATTTTAGGCTCCTTTGGCATTGTTTTTAGTGCCTTTTTGGCCAGTCTTATCATTACCTTTTTGCTTTATATGATTGCAACCCATCAAGGGAAAACCTCTATTGCAATCATGCTCCTTGCAGGCATTGCCATTGCCGCCTTTATCGGAGCGATTATCGGTATTTTGGTCTTTAAAGCAAGCGACCAGCAATTGCGCGACATCAGTTTTTGGAGCCTTGGTTCACTGGTTGGCACAACCATGCAAAAAACAGCTATTGCTGCCCCCTTTATTGTCATTGGCCTTTGCATAACGCCTTTTTTAGCCAATGGCCTTAATGCATTAGCCCTTGGTGAAGCTGTAGCAGGGCATCTGGGTTTTCCCGTACAAAGACTTAAAAACATATCTATTATTGTTGTTGCTTTAATGTGCGGCTCTGCGGTTTCTGTAAGTGGTGGCATTGGTTTTGTAGGTATTGTTATTCCTCATATTTTGCGCCTCATCATTGGCCCTAACCACCGCACCCTCATTCCCTGCTCTGCGCTACTGGGTGCGTGTCTGGTTATTTTCGCCGATTATATCGCCCGTATCGTTGTCTATCCGGCCGAATTGCCAATTGGCATTATTACCGCTTTACTAGGCGCGCCTTTCTTCCTGTGGATTTTACTGCGCCAACGAAGGATGATGTTATAATGATTGAAGTTTTAAATCTTTGCGTTCATCGCGGCAAAAAGACTATCATTGAAAATCTATCCACCCAAATGGCAGCGGGGCAATTAACCACCATCATCGGCCCTAACGGGTCAGGCAAAACAACATTATTAAACGCAATTTGTAATGAGCTTCATTATCAAGGTGACATTTTTCTTAATGGTGAAAATACCCGCCGCATAAAGCCGTGGCGACTTGCTAGCGTGCGAGGTGTTTTACCGCAAGCAAGCACTATGTCTTTTCCGTTTTTGGTGCGCGAGGTTGTGGCAATTGGATTATCAGCAGGCAATGGCCGTTTGCTTAGGTCCGATGACGAGCTTATTCATGCCGCCCTTAGCAAGGTAGACCTTATAGATTATCATGCAAAATTTTTATTCTGAACTTTCTGGCGGTGAACAAGCAAGGGTGCAACTCGCCCGCGTTTTATGCCAAATTTGGCAACCCCATTTTGAGGGCAACCCCTGCTGGCTTTTGCTTGATGAGCCCGTGGCTGCTCTTGATATTGAGCACCAATTGATAGTGATGGATATTGCCAAGGATTTTGTTGAGCACGGTGGCGGCGTTATTGCCATTTTGCATGATTTGAATCTTGCCGCGCGTTATGGCAACCAACTTATTTTAATGCAAAATGGTAAAATTGCCGCCAAAGGCACGCCGCAAGAAGTAATCACCTCACAAAATCTCGCAGGAATATATAACTACCATTTGCCAGTAAACACGCTGCCGCCCCGCCATGTGCCATTTATTTTACCGCAAGCAGAATTGTGAAAACTAAAACAATTATTTTCAATGACCTCTTGAATCCACCTAAGGCTTATCCCATCTGAACTGCATGGGCCGGGCCCCTCTGGTAGTTTAATTTGAAAAACTGCGATGTCGGACCACTTCGAGTTATCTTGAGGTTCGCCCGCCATTGCCTGTGGACCTCTTTAAATTTAATGAGGTCTTATATGGACATATTTTTTATGCCCTTTTTGGGTACGCCAATTTGGCTTTGGTTGGTTTTCCTTACAATCGTATTTTTTCTCCTTGTTTTGGATCTTGGTCTGTTCAATCGCGGTAACCACGAGATTGAAATTGGTAAAAGTTTAAAATTATCGGCTTTTTATATCAGCCTTGGTGTTGCTTTTTCTGGTATTATTTATTGGCAAATGGGGGCTAAAAAAGGCAAATTTAACCTTTTGTTTGAAAAAATTTGTCCGATACTTTGTCATCCGCCATTTTCCAATTTAAGGGCAATACCAACACCGCGTACTTTTTGGGCGTAACTTTTCTAACCGATAGATTGGCTTTGGCTCTGCGATTGTGGCCAATTATCATGTTGTGCTTTATATATTCGCAATATTTTTGATTTTTACCGGCATTAAAATGCTTTTTGCTAAAGATGATGATGAGCCTGATATGAGCCGCAATCCTGTATTGCGTTTTTTAGCCCAAATTTTAGGTCACCGATGGTTGCGGCAAAAGTTTTCATCAAAAACAACAAATGGTTTTGGTTTCCCCGCTTTTTTCTGGAACTTTTGGTGGGTTTACCGATAATATTTGCGGTAATTCAGTTCCAGCCGTCTTTACCATTACGACGGATCCATTCATTGTCTATACATCAAACATTTTTGCAATTTTAGGGCTTCGTGCTTTATTCTTCGCCTTAGCAGCAATTCTTCATCGCTTTGCCTATTTGAAATATGCACTTTCAGTGTTGCTTATCTTCATAGGTAGTAAAATGTTCATTGCCGACTTTATGAATTGGGATAAATTTCCCGCAATATGGTCGTTGATTATTACCTTTGTTATTTTATCCATTGGTGTTGGGAGATTTAAAAAA